>BPLR01012775.1:0-20103 GCA_021605095.1 Caerostris extrusa | reverse complement strand
TGTTTTTAGTGTTTTAAACTATAATTTATTTTTTACTTTTTAGTTCGATTAACTCTAAAAGCGTGTTTTTAGTTTTTACTTTTGTTATTTCTCAATTGTTTTTAGTACTGCACAGAAAATTCTATTCAAGATATTTTTTTTGAAAATTGTGTCTTACTCTAATTCACGTTTATTACACTGCAATAATAACAAGTCATTCTTCAAATATTAATCACACTGAGGGAAAAATACGAAAAATATCGAATTCCTAATAAAGAAACATAAAAATTTGAACGATGACTGAAGTTTTATAAACACATCTGTGTTTATAAAACTTCAGTTCAGCGGCATTACTATGTCCAAAAAGTAAAAATCAATTTTCAATTTAAAAATAATACGCTTAAGGAATTTCAGTTTTTTTTCTTTTTTAGGTTGCCGGAACTGTCCTTGAAGTCTTCGGGAAATTTCACGTCAAAATATTCATTAGTGTTTGAGTTACGCTTGGCTTTGTGAGACGCTAAAACTGATTCCGGCAATTTTTTGAAATGTCTGAATTAATTGAGCAAAGAACTTGAATTCAATTTTTGTTTGAGGAAACGTCTAGAATGTTGCAGAAAGCATTCGGTGAGCATTCCTATATCGGAAAGAAATGTTTAGAAGTGGTATAAACAGTTAAAAGAAGGCAGAGAACGCATTGAAGACGAAGTACCCTCTGGTCGACCATCAACCTCAACCGACGAAGCTCACGTCCAAAATCAAAGATTTGGTGCTCGCAAACCGTCGATCTACAATTAGAGATCTTGTTGATGATGTTGGAATTTCGAAAAGATCGGTCAATTCCATTTTGAGCCTCAAACGCGTCAAATCTCGTTTGGTACCGAAAACACTGAATGCGATAATTCACACTGCATTGATTCTTCGCCAAAAATGAAACCCATACTGACTTTTTTTACTCCCTTTGACTTTTTTGCCAAAAATGAAATCCATATCGTTCCACAACTACCGTATTCACACCGTTCGACTTCTAGCTATTCCCTAAACTCGAAAGACCACCCGGGGACACCTTTTTAAGTCAATCAACGTGAATCGCTGCGCGCCTTGAAGGCTATCCCCCTGCCGATGACTTTTTAGCATGCATTGAGGATTGGAAAAAAAAGTTGGCATAAGAGCATTGTGTCCGGAGTGGATTACTTTGAAGGCGATGAAATAAGTTTGGAAGAATAAATAAAGAGTTTTTGAAAAAAAAATAATTAGTCTTACTTTTTTTGGGCACATTAGTACATTTGGTGCAAAGTGCAATTACTATAATGAAAAAGTATGGGATGATTCTCAATGAAATTTCACTCCGAACAAATAAATAACATCCCCAACCATAATAACGGAATTTTAAAATATAAAAAAAGTCAGAGAAATATATATGACCCATGGATTATACGCCGCTGTAGATTGTACCAGGGAGTTTTATTTTTACTATCGAACGTTACTAATATGCCGCTGTAGATTACACCAGGAAGTTTTACTTTTACTATCGAACATTACTACTGTGGATTATATGCCGCTGTAGATTATACCAGGAGTTTTATTTTTACTATCGAGCATTACTACTGTGGATTATATGCCGCTGTAGATTTTACCCGGAGTTTTAATTTTACAATCGAACGTTACTACTGTGCTGTATATACCGCTGTCGATTATATCAGACGTTTTAAATTTACACCTGAACATTCATACTGTGGATTATAAGTCGCTGTAGATTATACCAGGAAGTTTTAATTTTACAATCGAACATTTATACTGTGGATTATATGCCGCTGTAGATTATATCAGGAGTTTTATTTTTAATATCGAACTTTACTACTATGTATTATATGCCGCTGTAGATTATACCAGGAAGTTTTATTTTTACAATCGAACATTACTAGTGGGAATTATAGGCCGTTGTAAATTATACCAGGGAGTTTTTATTTTTTACTATCGAACATTACTATTGTGGATTATACACCGCTGTATATTATATCAGGACGTTTTAAATTTACAGCTGAACATTCATACTGTGGATTATACGCTGCCGTAGATTATACCAAGACGTTTTAGTTTTACAGCCGAACAATCATATTGAAGAAAATACACCACTAAGCATTATATGCATTAAATTATTGTACTTTTAGTTCAAAATAATTTAATGAAAAAATTACTAACCTTTGTTTTCTTTACTGAGCATTTCACGAACTGTATTCACAGCTTTCCGGACGCTATCTTCATCGGTAATGTCTAGTTTGACAATATTGACTGTATCCGGCAAAGAGGTTTTTGCAGCGTCTGGATTAAGACATCCGGCAAAACTCGACATCCCATCTCAGAGAAGTATCTGGCCAGCGTGTTGCCTATGCCAGTATCGCAGCCAGTTATGAACACCGCTATACCGTTTGGTTTCATTAATTTAACTTTTTTGTGAACCAGAAATATACACTTTATTAATGCTACAGCTATTAATATTGACCAATCCGCCATCATTTTACTCTTTCGAATGTGATTTTGTGATTAGTAAAAACTCGTTTGTTGATTGAAAATAAAAAAAATTTAATGAAAACGATTTGTTATAGATTGAAAATTAAATGTTAAATAAAATTATTGATTTAAAAATTTTAATCAGTTTATTGTTAAACGATTTTATTAAACATCAATCAGATTAAAAAATAAATCAAATCAAATTTGAAAAAATTAAATTATTTTTATTGTTTACCAAAAATTTAGTATATTATGATAATAATTATTTAAATGAGAATAAATCAGTAATAATAATTAATTAAATTGATTTTATAGAGAATAAATCAGTTTTAATGTTATTTTGCTTTGGAAAATAATTTGAAAAATTTTTAAATTAGATACAGTAGATGGATATTTAAATTGTTTATAAAAACACAAGTTTTTTTGAAGTTATTATGACTTTATGAAAAATTAACTGAAAAATGCAACAGATTTAAAATGACTTTTATAAATATTAAAACATTTTTCAATCAAAACTGATTAAACCGATTAGTCAAAAATAGTTGTTATAACAGTAATATAATAAATGTTAAATATAAATAGATGGCAACGAAAAAAATTCTGACAAAGGAATGTGTCCTACTGAAAAAAGGGAGGATGGTGGAGTGAGGAACAATTTTATTAGACCTTTAAAATGCAAAAGTACTCCTAAAGGATCCTCCAATTCAAACGTTGCTTTGGCCACTGCAAACTATGCAACCCTATTATGTCAATGACTTATTTTATTGGCGAAAACTGTGCCAAACTCGTTTGGCGATATTTTTAATGTCAGCAATATTGTTGGGTTGCATTGACATGTTAAATACATATAAACAAAATTGAGAAAAATAAAATCTAAAATTAAGTTTTAATAAATAAATAAAGTTAAATAATACTAATAATAAATAAAGTTTTAAAGTTCTTTAGTTAATAATAAATAAAGTTTTAATCAAAATCCAAAAATAAATCTAAAATTAACATTAAGTTTACTGTATTTTTTATTATAATGGGAAATATATTTGTACCTAAAAAAAACTATAGGTTTGGTTTGTCGCTCTACAGTCACTTTGTGCACACTCTAGGTTAATTAGATCAAGACCTACAGTTTAACGGGGATTCAAAATCACTCACAAACAGCCATGCCACCACCAGTATTCGAACCTGAGGTATCAAAGGCCAGAGCGCTGGCCAATTGGCCATCAGGCCGCTTAAAAACTATAGGAGATTAAAAAAAAAAAAGTTAAATGATTACAATTTAAAGGATTACAATTAAATGTAAAAACTAGATTAAATTTATCGTAAGGGAACTTCAAATTGTATATGAAACAATATTATATTATTTATATAATGCCTATAAATATAATTTGTTTATATATTATTTATATATTAGGATGTAACATTATTTATATATTAGAAGATTTTAAAATTTTTTTAAACATAAACAAAACTGAGAAAAATAAAATCAAATTTTAAAATTAAGTTTTAATCAAAATCCAAAAATTAACCAAAATTTAGTTTTCTGTGTTTTAATATAATAGGAAATATATTTGTACCTAAAACAACTGCAAGAGATTTAAAAAAAAAAATCATTACAATTAAATGTAAAGCTAGATTAAATTATCATAAGGAGAACTTCAAATTGTAAATAAAACAACATTAGATTATTTATATAATGCCTATAAATATAATTTATTTATATATTATTTATATATTAGTAATATTATTTATATATTAGAAGATTTAAAAAAAATTTTAAACATAAACAAAACGGAGAAAAATAAAATATAATTTTAAAATTAAATTTTAATCAAAATCCAAAAATTAACCAAAATTTAAAATTAAAATTTAGTTTTCTGTGTTTTAATATAATGAGAAATATATTTATACCTAAAATAACTACAGGAGATTTAAAAAAATGATTACAATTAAATGTAAAATTAGATTAAATTTATCATAAGGAGAACTTCAAATTTACATTATTTATATAATACCCATAAATATAATTTATTTGTATTATAGGTAATATTATTTATATATTAGAAGATTTTAAAATTTTTTTTTAAGCATAAGCAAAACTGAGAAAAATGAAATCTAATTTTAAAATTAAGTTTTAATCAAAATCCAAAAATTAACCAAAATTTAAAATTAAAATTTAGTTTTCTGTGTTTTAATATAATAGGAAATATATTTGTACCTAAAACAACTACAAGAGATTTAAAAAAAAAAAAAATCATTACAATTAAATGTAAAACTAGAATAAATTATCATAAGGAGAACTTCAAATTGTAAATAAAACAATATAATATTATTTATATAATGCCTATAAATATAATTTATTTATATATTATTTATATTATAGGTAATATTCTTCATATATTAGAAGATTTAAAAAATTTTTAAACATAAACAAAACTGAGAAAAATAAAATCTAATTTTAAAATTAAGTTTTAGTCAAAATCCAAAAATTAACCAAAATCTAAAATTAAAAATTTAGTTTTCTGTGTTTTAAAATAATGGAAATATATTTGTACCTAAAAAAAACTACAGGAGATTAAAAAAAATGATTACAATTAAATGTAAAACTAGATTAAATTTATAATAAGGAGAACTTCAAATTGTAAATAAAAGAATATTACATTATTTATATAATACCTATAAATATAATTTATTTATATTATGGGTAATATTATTTATATATTAGAAGATTTTAAAAAATTTTAAACATAAACAAAACTCAGAAAATAAAATCTAATTTTAAAATTAAGTTTTAATCAAAATCCAAAAATTAACTAAAATTTAAAATTAAAATTTAGTTTTTTGTGTTTTAATATAATGGGAAATATTTTGTATCTAAAACAACTACAGGAGATTTTAAAAAATGATTACAATTAAATGTAAAACTAGATAAAACTTATCATAAGGAGAACTTCAAATTGTAAATAAAACAATATTATGTTATTTATATAATACCTATAAATATAATTTATTTATATATTATTTATATTATAGATAATATTATTTATATATTAGAAGATTTAATTTTTTTTTTAAACATAAGCAAAACTGAGAAAAATAAAATTTAATTTTAAAATTAAGTTTTAATCAAAATCTAAAATTAAAATTTGTTTTCCTGTGTTTTTAAAATAATGGAAATATATTTGTACCTAAAAAAACTACAGGAGATTAAAAAAAAAAAAAAGAATACAATTAAATGTAAAACTAGATTAAATTTATCATAAGGAGAACTTCAAATTGTAAACAAAACAACGTTATATTATAGAGACAGGATATAATATTTTTTTTGAAAAGGTTATATATTTAATCTGGTTTTAAAGGTTTAACATTTGTATTTTATACATAAAAATGCAATAGCATGCAAAATTAAGAGCATTTTTATGTATAATACAAATATTTGCTAATATTAAATAAAAGAAAATTTTTTTGTCCTTTGTTTAATATATGCAATTAATCATGAAGATATTAAATTCAATAATAAATCAAACGCTAGATAATTTGTCTTAATTATATTTCAAAATCTTTAAATGTGTCTTGAAAAAATCATTTATAAAATAGCATAAAAAATTAGGTTTATTATACATAAAAGCAATATGTCTGTTTACAGTGTATTCTCGAGAAAGCAAATATTGTGATATAAACATTTGTTATAAAAATATTTAAATATAAATATTTTTAAATATATTATAAATAATAACAATGATTATGGTTATGAAAGCATTACTTTCATTGATCAGTTAGTCTATTTGTTGTTCAATTGAGTTTATTGTAAAATATACGAAAACACGATGAACAATAGCTAATACAAAATGTAAATGAACGACAAACGGTATCTCAGATCATATAAAATCGTTGTCCAGAAAATAGAACAGGGGTGGCCAACTCGTGGCCCGATATGAACATTTTTGCGGCCCGTGAGATTTAGCAAACTTTTTACAAAATATTTATTTTATAATGACCAATGTAATTATTAACAAGAAATATAAAAATTTATTTTTTAAAGTCAATTCCTACTTTTTTTCATTCTATTGCAGAAAAAGCCCTTTATAAATAATTTTCATTCATTTTTTTATGTTTATCTGGCGCCATCTATTGGTAATTAATTACATGCAACTTAAATCTAAAGAAGACTAAAATGAATTAATTAAATTTAATTACTGCATTAACATTTGAAAAAACTGTATTAACATCCAGTGTCCTCCATTACAACTTCAAAAAAAATGTATTTGAACTTGAGTGGAGGAATAAAAGTATTTATGAACGATTAAAAATTTGAACAAGATACATATAGGGAGAGTGTGAGCTAATAGAAGAAATTGAAAAATACATTATGTGTGCATTCCTATATTCTAAAATTAGCTGTCGAAATTATGAGAAAAAAAATTAACTTTGATTTTAAAATACTATTCTTGCGAATAGACAAATATTGCCTGTTTTAATTATGAATTTACAGTTATGAGGTTGCAAAATAATTAAATTATATTCTGCAGAACTCACGATGCGCACGCATCGATTTGCAAAAGCTAAGTGAAAGAGTGGAGTTTTTATTTCGTTTTTAATCGTTATTGTTTGTTTCTATTGTTTATCTTTTTTATTACCCACTTCAAATTATAATAATAATATAAAAAAAAAAAATTATATATGCATATTTTTTTTTAAAATTTTTTATTTATTTATTTTTTTTTTAATTAATAAAAATTTCGAATAATTAATTTTTAAATAAAGTAATAATATACTTATATTACTTTTTCTATCTAATCAACGGGCTTAAAGCTTAAGAAATTTCCTTCACTCACAAAGCAGCGATAGAGGTTGCTAAGCAACCAAGGTTCTCCGTCAATCTGGCAAATTGTCGTCGTCGTTATTTCGTTTTTATTCATATCTTTTTATATTTCTTTTAGTGTTATATAATTTTTTACAATGTGCTTGTAGTATCATTATTCTTATATTATCTATGTTTACATGTAAGAATAATAAACACAATAATAATAACTCATTATGTTTAAATTTATCCCTCAAAAAATGTTCATAGTGGATCTAAATATAATATGAGGATATATAATTTGATATGCGGCCCTCGGAGTTAGGATGCATTTCCAAAAGTGGCCTGCAAGATCATTTGGGTTGGCCACCTCTGATATTTAGTCCAAAACGCGAATATCGCCAAATGTAGTACACTTATTTTACTTAAATGATGCTACCAAAATACTGCAGTTTAATTGGAGGCTCTTTGAAAGTATTTTTGCTTTCAAAGATCTACTGCAATTTTCTGGTATCTGTGAAATGCTATCAAAACCGTTTGGTAATCTTCCACCAGGTTTTTTATCCCCTGTCTCAAAGTAAAGTGAGACAATTAATCTTCAATGTCCCTTTTTAATCTTTTATTTTTTTTTTTCAAATTTTTTTCAGATGAAGGTATAATTATTATGTTTTATCTATGAATATTTATCACTAAGTGCTTTTGAAAAAAAAAGTGCTTAGCCCACTAATTTCTTCTTTAAGTGGTAGGGAGCTTTCTCGAATGTTGAATTGCTATTTTCAAATGCTTTATCAGTTTTATATTCATATTCAATGCGAGCGTTAAATGTGTTTTTCTGAATAATTTACAATGATTTAGGCGTCGATTAATGTTTTTTTTAATTAATATTTTTAAAAGTTGGGAAATGTACAGGCTGATTATAATTAAAGTGCCACTTTTAAAATGTTGTAAAAAAAGGAACCACTCGTCACACTGAGTTCAAATTTGAATTGTAGAAGGAGAACACTATACGGCATAAAAAAAAATTCAAAGTGTATTAAAATATGCGGCTGTAAGCGGCATAAAGAAATTGAATTTCGACTGACACTGATATTTTGAATCGAAATTACATCGTATTTGGCATGAGTTGCACACTAAACCAACTGTAGTGTTCAATGTGCTCGATTGTTTCGGTATTTTGACGGAAAAATGACTTCCAAGTCATTCAACAGCTGTTAGTGGAAAAAGCCAATCCACCACGGCAAGGTCAAAAATCGGTGGAGTTCAAATTTCAACTGAAGATACTTAAAAGAAAGGGGATAACGATATAGCATTAAAAAAGTTCCAAAAAAATTCCACCGATTTTTCCCATCCAATTTGGTATGATCTTGTCGTAGTGGATGGGCTTTTCACTAACAATGTCACAATTGTTGAATGACTTGGAAGTCTTTTTTTTCCGTCAAAAAAACCGACAGAACGTCTAAATTTTGTACAGATTCACAAGAATAAATTCTTCAGCTTTTCAGAACAGTCATTTTTTATATTCAGAACTATATATAGGGGGATTATAATTAAAATCCTACTTTCAAAATGCTATAACAAAAAAAGAGCCACTCGCCACAATGAGTTCAAATTTGAACTGAAAATACATGAAGAAGGGGAAACGGTATGGCATCAAAAAAAAAGTTCCAAAAATTTCCACCGTTTTTGACCTTGCCGTGGTGGATTGGCTTTCCACTAACAGCTGTTGAATGACTTGAAGTCATTTTTTTTTCTGTCAAAATACCGAAACAATCGAGCACATTGAACACTACAGTTTTGAAAGTGAGACTTAAATTATAATCACCCTGCATAAAAATTATTATAAATAATTCTATTAACATTAACATCTGTTTTAGCTGTTAATTTTATTAGCAGCTAAATTATATAACAGCCATATAATTTTGCCTGTTATTATTTTTTTAAATTCAAATTCTTCTTCACGAAATCGATCTTTTGTGGTAGGATTGCAATTCTCTTCATTTAGATTCGTACCTTTGGCACATTGCGAAAAACAATTTTGTCGCCAAATACTAACGTCCCCTATTCTGCGATTTTGCCGAAACTCGTAACATAACGTGAATTTAACCAATTTGAGGACGATTAAATATAATATATGTATGTATGTAACAGCCAAATTATGCGGCGATTAGCAGTTTCAGCGTTACCCAGAATGCATCACTGGGAGCCTGTTACCCAGTATCTATCTTTTGTCATTACAATTTTGAATTAGCATCCCCAGGGATGATGGCATTTTGGAGGTTGGCACCTTTCACTCCTATTTGAACTCTACGAAAGGAACTGCAGGGGCCTATTCTAAGTCCGGAAGTTTGTGGTTCGGTTTTTAGTTTATCGGAATCGTTCGGTTTTTCGCTTTTCTTTCTAATGCAGCTGGCAAACACTTAGACAGCTTGGTGTTGGATGCCTTAAGGCTAGCGCTGCACAGACGTTACCTCACTTTGCTTGACCCAGGGGGATGCGTAACTTGAAGATAAGCCATGGAAGCGGAATAACAATGCCCCCGCAGCGCTCTACGATCATATTAGATCGGGACATACGGTTTAAAGTGGATTCTGAACTACTAAAAATCCATGACATCGCCGGACTGAACACGAAACCTGCGGTAACGAGCGCCAGAGCGCTACCACTGACCATTCAGGCCCCATTGCATACATTGAAGAAGTTTTTGTATTGTTCTAATGCTGCAGCTGGCAAACACTTAGATAATTGTTTTTGATGCCTTAAGGCAAGCGCTGCACCGACGGTACTCACTTAGCACTACCCAGGTGGTGTAGCTTGAAGATAAACTACAGACACCGAGTAACAATAATATCTTCGCAAAAATTCTACGATCATATTAAACTGGGACCTACGGTTTAAAGTGGATTCCGAACCACTACAAATATCCATGGCACCGCCGGGACTTGAGCCCGAAACCTGCTGTACAGAGCGCCAGTCACTCGGCCATCAGGCCCCCCTAAATCTGGGAATATCTTAGTAAATTTTTCTTTGTAAATACATATACGTATACAATTGTTTAATCTATTTTCGGATTTTTTGCATGTTTTTCCATATTGGCACTATTTATTAAAACATTGACAGTTAAAGTATATATTTTTGTTGTTCTAATGCAGCTGGCAATACAGACAGTTATTCTTTATGCGATAAGCAAGCTGCACCGCTGTCGCTCATTTAGCACTACCCAGTGGGCACATGTAAGGTTGAAGATAGGCTACGAACGCGAGTAACACTGGAAACAACACTGGAAAAACTGTATCAACATCCAGTGTCATCTACTACAAGTTAAAAAAATGCAGTTGAACTTGAGTGGATGAATAAAAAGTGATTTATGAACGATTGAAAAATTTGTACAAGATATATATAGGGCAGGTGTGAGCTAATAGAAGGAATTGGACAAAGAATCTCAAAATGCAATGCAATATTTATTTCAACAAAAACAACAGGCAGTTTATGTACATGATTTTATGACTTCTTCTGAGTTTAGTAACCGTATCTCAGGTATCCCAATCCTCCCAAAAGCCCACTCTGAGATTGTAGCCATACAAGCCATGGGGCAGCGGCATGACCATGACGGCATAAGGGCTGCATAACCGTATCCATGGTGACCATGATGACCATCAACAACCACTGGGGCAGCAACATGACCAGCGTATCCATGTCCAGCATATCCTTGACCAGCATATCCGTGACCAGCATATCCATGATGATCATAAGAAGGGGCATCAGAAATCATGTGAACAGCTGCAGGGTTCTGATTGGCTGTACCAGGTTCGTTGGTCTTGACCTGAGCTCTGAAGCCTGCGTGGTCAGCTACGTAGTTGACCTGTCTGTGCACCCCCTCTGTCGTCGGTGAACCCATAGCTGCCCTTCACTCCATGTCCGTCTCCGGATTCTTCACGGTGCTGTTTCACCATGGTGGTCCTTTACACTGTAACCGAAGGCATAGGGTTGGGGAGCATGGTGTTCCACATGATGCACTGGAACATGGTGTACCTGAAAATGATTCCTGAGTTATTTTAGTCATCTAAAGTCTGGTAAGTTAATGAATTTACTCTACTTAAGAGCAAATTAATTCCACTTGGGATTTCGAGGTATTTGTATGACTAGAACAGGGGTCTCCAAACTTTCAGCCTTAGGGCCGTACTGTTTACTTCCAGTAAGTACCAAGGGCCAAAACCATTTTAATTTTTCTGTCATTATAATTTCCAGTTAGTTGTTATGCTTAAGTTTTTTCTGCGTATTATGCTTGTCATTAAGCTTTTAGCTAGCAAGTAAATAAAACCGAGAATTATTATCATTCTGTTTTTTATCCAACTTATTACAGCAACAATAAACTATTCGCTGTCGCGAGCCGGATGGATGACACCGGCAGGCCGGATTTGACCCGCGGGACCCCTGTACTAGAGTCACATATCTACATTTGGGGTCACTTAATTTTATGAAGGAGTAAATTTTTTTAGGGCTTTAGTACCTATCGTAAGAATGGGATTAACTTGTTCAATGGCCATTATGTTTTCCTATGTTAGTCAAATCACCAGCTTCTAGGGAAAAGAGGCCTGGTGGCTAAAGTCGCCAGATCTCGGACCTTTGTTACCACAGACTTCAGATTCGAATCCTGGCAATGGCATGGATGTTTGGTGGTTAGAAATCCACTTTAAACTCTAGATCCTGGTCTGTTTAGCTTTAGTGTGCACCAGATGACCGTAGAGCGACAACAAAATCAAATCTCTAGTCGAAACTGATTTAAAAGGTCAAAATGTTTCATTCCTTCATGTTTCCACAAAATATTAGAGATGCTTGAATTTTCTCCTCTCAATCTGAATGGCTCAATTTCTCTGAGCTCTATAGCTCTAAAATGAAAAATTAACAATTTAAAATTATAGTTTATGAAGATGCTTCGAAGTTTTAGCTACTCCATTATACAGACGGTAAAAAAAAAAAAAGAAATAAAAAGCAGAAGAAAGCTTTCACTTTGATAGTGATTTTTTTCTACAAACTACCAACAACGTGCTGTGCTGTTGACGATCAGATATCTTCGGACAACGTGAGATTTCTCGTCGAGAAATCAATTTCTCAAACATCAGTAGATCCACACGATGCGATTATGCCCTGAACAGCTGGACCATCTATGTCAGGTTCAGGCTGCTAAATGGGTCAAATCCAACTATACTTTAGTGTAGGGGTCTCCAAACTACGGCCCACGGGCCAAATCCGACCCGCCAGTGTCATCAATCCGGCCCGCGACAGCGAAATAGCTTATTTACTTTTTTAAAAACACAGAATGATAATAACTCGGTTTTATTAACTTGCTGGGTAAAGCTTAATGAAAAGCATAATACGCAGAAAATTTAACTTAAAGCATAATAACTAACAAATAATTGAAATGATTCCCACCAACATTATAAACCAGTGAACATCCCGCGGTTACCCTCGGTAGTTATGTTGGGGTAAAAGAGTATCGCATATGTATGTATATCGATGTTTGGAATGTATATATCCTAATCATATATATCCAAAAATCATATGTTCGATTCAGGAATCGAACATATGATTTTTATCCAGAAAATCCCTCAGAACGGAAAAGCTAAAGTTAACGCGAATGAAACCGCGGGGTATCCACTTTGTAAACAACAACCAATGAGATTTGTGTAATTGTGATTTTTCACTGACAATAGTTTGTAGTTAGCAAGTATATGCTCGCTCAGAGAGCGTACTCGGCGACTGGTCTAGAAATTATAGATAATGGCAGAAAAATTAAAACGGTTTTTGTCCTTGGTACTTGTTGGAGTAAACAATTTGGCCGTAAGGCTGGAAAGTTTGGAGACCCCTGCTTTAGTGTATAGATGAATCCATATATATGTAGGGATTTGTTTGCCTGCTAACCACCAGATGGCGACACATCACGGGCTATGTGTCTTTGACACAAACCT
Source organism: Caerostris extrusa (assembly GCA_021605095.1). NCBI lineage: Eukaryota > Metazoa > Arthropoda > Arachnida > Araneae > Araneidae > Caerostris > Caerostris extrusa. The sequence goes on along the minus strand of BPLR01012775.1, from coordinate 6,855 downwards.
TTTGCCATGCAGTAGCAGTAATCGACTTTGAACTCTGACCCTGGGAGAAGGTGAAGAGGCCCCGTAGCTGTGCGCGGGAGAAGAACGCTGGACGACAACGAGAGAGGAGGCGAGACTGCGGCGGTTGCGTCAAGCAGCGAGAAAGATGATTGAAATTGTTTAATAGTTAATTTAAATATCAATGTATAATAGTGTGTAATTAAATGTTGTTAAAAGAAACATCCCCTTTCTTTAATGTGTTTGGAAAACATCCCTAGACAACCCACTCCGACCGTTATATATTTGTTAGACTGACAGAGAAAGTCTATTATATATATGGATCCATATATATCCATAGATGTATAGATGGATCCATATATATATCCATGGATGTACAGATGGATCCATATATATATCCATGGATGTATAGATGGATCCATATATATAGGTATGATTTATATCCAATGAGATTAATTTACACGGATCTTAGGATTGACAGTAACAAAAAAGGACTTCGCATTCATGCAGATAATCCTCCTAATACCCTACTTAAAGCTTGTAACCATGATTCCTATGCACTGATAAGAGCCCTTGTGATGTTCAGGAGAAATGGTCAGTAAGCCCGAGACTCTCACCTGAGAGGAAGTACAACGCATCCTGAACTGCTGTTGTATTTGTAATCTCACATCCGGAAAGGAAATATATTTAATTAACCTTATGCAATGGCAAGGCCTGCAGACTCACCCGGATAGAAAGTATACTTCGCGCATCCCATGCGTACCTGAGTAACGAGTTTTCGGCCTAGAAGTGGAATCCTTCCACGATTCTATAATTAGATGTCTTTAAATGTATTAAATATTGTATGTGTATGGTGTTTGTGCGTGTGTATGTAGCTGTGAATTCTCCAACCTGTGTTTCAAGTCTTAACACAAGCACACGCAGTCTCAATCCAGATGCTGAACCTGCACGCTACAAAGTTCAATTATAATTATCTCAAAAATGGCAACTAAAAACTTCCATTCAATACTTTTAATGCTCATTTTCATTTACCTTCTATGTCATATTAATGTATCGGGGCCAGAATGGCCGAGTGGCCAGCGCCCTGGCGCTCGGTGCCACAGGTTTAGGGTTCGAGTCCCGGCAGTGCCAAGGGATGTTTCAGTGGTTCGAATCCACTTTAAAACCGTAGGTCCCGGTCCTAATAGGATCGTAGAGCTTGCGGGGGCATTTTCGTTACTCCGCGTCCGTATCTTCAAGCTACACGCATCCCCGGGTCATGCAAAGTGAGTAACGTCTGTGCAGCGCCTGCCTTAAGGCATCCAAGACCAAGCCGTCTAAGTGTTTGTCAGCTGCATTAGAAAAAATTAATGTATCGAATGTATATTCAAAATTTAAAGGATATCAGATACTTGGTTATTTGAATTTTTGTTTAAAATATCTGTATCCTCATCATTTATTCCATTATTATGCGCATTATATTACCTCACTAAACAGGATAAAAATTTGCGTCAGATAAAACATCCAAAGAAAAGGAGTTTGTGTTAGATGGTAATAATCCATACATTTCTATCTGTATTTTTAGTTTTAATATTAAAAGTAAAATTAAATATTTGTAAATATCAATTTTTTTAAACGGTTCTAATTTAAGACTTAATAGTTAATCGTTACAGATTGAATTTTTTTACAAATTAAGATTATATTTACTACCAATGGATGATGTTGTGCGATAACAACGCCTAAAACAAGAGCAAAGATGCAAAACCTGAAACACAAAACATCTACACTTGAATTTAAACAAATTTACACAATATTTACACAAAAATCATCTGCAAACATGAACATTTTAAACTCTTTTTCACTCTCCCTATATATACCTTGTTCAATTTTCTAATCGCTCATAAAAATACTTTTTATTCATCCGCTCAAGTTCAAACACATTTTTTGGACCCCAGTGGATGACACTGATGTTAATACAGTTTTTTCAAATATTAATACAGTACTAAATTTATTTAATTAATTTTAGTTTTTTTTTTTTAGATTTAAGTTGTCTATATCTACCAATAGAGGGCACCAGATAAACTTAAAAAGATGAATGAAAAATTATTTATAAAGGACTTTCTGCAACAGAGAGTGAAAAAAAAAAGTGGAAATTGACTTAAATTTTTTTTTTTATATTACTTGTTTATTTGCACTTAACCTATGTGTTCCTCTTAGAATATGATTCTTCAATATCACACAATTTATTTTTGAAAATATGCCCATTTTATTGTCAAAAAGCTACTTATCTGAAATAAATAATATGCATATACATCTAGCATCTAATATTTTCAAAAGGCGGTTATTTCTGCAACAATGAGAATATTATACCAATTCAATGCTTTCACGCTCGGTATACAGAAAGGTTAACCCATTGACTACTACTTGCAGCTCGCGGAGCTTCGTGTCTGCAATTGTTATTACAGATCAAGTCATATATCTACCAATAGATGGATGATAAACTTGCAAGAAATTTGAAAATTATTTATAAAGGATTTTCAAAAATAGAAAAAAGTAGAAATTGACTTTAAAAAAATTGTTTTTATATGTATTTGTATTGAGTAAAAATGTAAATAGACCTAAATTAATAATTTAGATATAAGTAAATTTTCAACACATACTGAGAAAATCGAACTTATTTAATGCGAATGATTTAACATATTCTGTAAGATGCAAATTGACTTATCATTATCCATCAATGATATGGTGAATGTACCGAAAGCTGAGTGTTACCCAAATGTACAACTGAGGGCTTAACAAGTAATATTGCACTTAACAAGTAATATTGCACTTAACAAGTAATAAAAAAAAAAAATTTTAAAGTCAATTCTTTCTTTATTTTCACCTTTGCAGAAAGTCCTTTATAAATAATTTTCATTCATTTTTTAAATTTATCTGGCGCCCTCTATTGTAGATATGCAACTAAAAATCTAAAAATAACTAAAATTAATTAATTAAATTTAATTACTGAATAAATATTTGAAAAATTGTATTAACATTCAGTGTCATTCACTACGAGTTCAAAAAAATGTATTTGAACTGAGGGGATGAATAAAAAGTATTTTATGAACGATTGAAAATTTGAACAAGATATATAAAGGAGAGTGTGAGCTAATAGAAGGAACTGAAAAAGGAGCGAAACAGACAAAAATGAGGAATGCTTTCTTGACGTCTTTCTAATTGTAACTGGTTGATAGTTATATTACATGCCATGAAAGACAGGGAAAGAAATTAACGACAACTAAAAATATTGCAAAAGCTGATATTAAATCTGTCTTTTTAAGAGACAAAGTTAAGCATTGGTCGATATTCAAATAATGTTTGTTTGTGACTAATCCACAATGTCCATAGTGGACATGGGACATCCCATGTGTGATCTATTCATGGATGGAGTTGAAAGGGGACAGCTTCTGTTGTGAAGGAGAACCCATATGTAGAAGACCGACTTTGCTCCGTGACACTCTGACAGGCCTTACGAGAAACCGGAACCTACGGCTTAAGACTGGATTCCGAACCACTACATGGCACCCGCCGGCTCGAACCCGAAACCTGTGGCAACGAGCGCCAGAGCCCTAGTCACTCGACCATTCGAGTCCTCTAATAAATGTAGTTAAAAAGAATTGCCAACTAAAACAGGGAACAAGACCGGGATCTTCAAACGTGTTGAAATTAGAACGGGATGTAAGTAATACTAACAATATTAAGAGAGAAGAAGAAAATTGTATGCTATGAAGATAAATTATAATGAAATTATCAGTTGCTTCAATTTTAGATTTTTAATATGTCCAGACCCCGTGGCTTAGTGCCAAAGTGCGCTGCTGGTGAGCATTAGGGCTACTACTACTACTACCAAAACCACACCACATCACTAAGCAAAGCTTATGGCGGAGTTGCCCTTTGCAGTTTGGGAATGATGTGGAGAAGCTCTGACTCGGGCTCCGTTACGCTCTTACAGTCATAAGTGTCATAAGGACCTACGGCTTAAAGATTCCGAACCGCTACAAACATCCATGGCAAAGCCGGGATTCGAACCTGAAGTGTGACACCGAGCGCTAGAGCGCTAAACACTCGGGCATTCCAGATCCCAGCATTGGGGCTGAGAGATTCAATCCTTCTGGCGACTTGTTAGTGAGATGCACTCGTTTCAAAACACGGGGCGACTCGCTGGTGTTTGTGATGTTCAGCATCTTGCCTCCTTAGTCGGACTATCTGGTGGGAGGGTTTGGAAATATGAAGGTTAGTTCCCATGAAAAGTCATCCCGAATAGCACTGTCTTCATTCTTCAGTTTCACGAAGCCAAGTCCAGTCCAAACTTCACCACCACCACAAGCGCACCTCATAACATTAGCTGCCCTTCCTTTTCCGTGACACTGGTTCTTGAACTTCGTCTACATGTTGCTGTCCACAAAGTGGGATAAGAAATAACAGATTTTAACATTTTAAATCTTACTTTTATTTCGAAACAACTTTTTATTATTTATATGTAAATATAAATAATAATGACAGTTTTTAATCTAAAAAAATCGAACTCATTAGAATTTTTAAGAATCTACTTAATACAAAGAAATAATGAAATATGAATCTAAAATATCACACATACTGATATTTTCAATTTGAGTGATAAAATTTCTCAACTAGAATTCAATTTATGGTAGGGGATAAGATAAATAAAATAAGATATTAATAAATTATTATAATAAATAAAGTCATTTAAACCAATGTTAAAATGATGTTTTTATTATTTCGAACATAATAAAAACTTTCACAGCTAAATGTTATACAATAGACATAAACTGTTTAGAAACAATATCTTTCTAATCGAGACCAATAGTAGTTGTTTGGGAGGAAAGAGAAATAACCATTTCTTATTTTTACAATTTAAACTGCGCTTTAAAACTGTAATCTAAAATTCATTTCTTTTAAATCAATTTCTAAATTATTTTTAACGAGGTGATTATTAATGGCATTGGATTATTCGCTGATACTAATTTGAATATATACTAAAATATATATATACATGTATACATATATATATATATATATTATATTTATATTTGCATATTGTATATTTATATATATATGCAATATTAGTCTATTTAGATATAACATATAAATTTTAATATATATGTGTGTGTATATATGTAATATATGTGTGTGTGTTTAAAATTCAAATAAGATTTTTAAATGATTTGAAATGTATGTATTTTCAAAATTCAAATCATTTAGACAGTCTGATTTTGATTTTGAAAAGTAAAACTACCTTAACAATTAACCCTGAAGTTTTATATCCTTGAAAGAAATGCTAATGATTCAGGCATAAAAACTTGTATTTTCTTAAAAGCTTTATTAAGCTCCATTCCCTGTAAACAAATCTTCAACGTTTTGCTATTTATGCGATTTATAAATTAATATACGAATAAGTATGATATCGTCTTAACCATTTAATGAGTTTTTATGTGACACCTAAATTTTGATATGCTTAGCCCATTATCGTCTGAAACGAATTCAGAAATAAAAATAAGAATAAATATAAATAAGAATATTAGAATTATTATTAATATTATTATTATTGTTATTTATTAAATAAAAATAAGAATATTATCAAATGAAAATTGAAAGCTATAATTTTGTAATTTTGAAACGTTACTAAAGTCAATTTATACAAACAAATGGTCCTACGAGAAAGTTCGTATACCTATATATATATAGAATAATATCAAATATATATCAATATAAATTAATATATATATATATATATATTATAATATGGATTAATGCTATTTTTAAATTAATATGCGGTTATCTTTATGTAGGACATCGTCTTACGCCATTTTAATACATTTTTATGTAATACATAAATTTTGTCTACAATTAGACTCATTATCGTCTGAAACGAATTCAGAAATAAAAATTAGAATAAATATAAATAAGAATATTAGAATTATTATTATTAAATATTATTATTATTATTATTAATAGTAGTAGTAGTAGTAGTATTAAACAATTTAATTATTATTATTCTTTATTAAATAAAAATAAGAACATTATCAAATGAAATTAAAAGCTTTAATTTTGTAATTTTAAAACGTTTCTAAAGTCAATTTATCCAAACAAATGGTTCCTACGAGAAAGTTCAATTATATTGTATATATATATATATATATATATATAAGATAATATCAAGGATAAATTAATATATATTTATATTTTGAAATCATTTAAATGTATTCACTTATATATATATATTGATTAAGGCTATTTATAAATTAATATGCGATAATCTTTATGTATGGCATCGTCTTAAGCTATTTTAATAAATTATTGTGTAATACCTATAGTTTAATGTAATTCAGAAAAATATAATAATAAATATAAATAAGAATATTAGAATTATTATGATTAAATATTATTATTTTTTAACTAAATAAATATAAGAATATTAGCAAATGAAATTGAAAGCTTTAATTTTAATATGTTAATTAAGTCCAAATTATATATGTAAATTTATCTTGAACATAAACATTATAGAATAAAATCTATGCGAGGATTAATAGGTCTCCAAACTTTCCAGCCTTAGGCCATACTGTTTACTCCAGTAAGTACCAAGGGCCAAACCATTTTAATTTTTCTGTCATTATCTATAATTTCCAGTTAGTTGTTACGCTTAAGTTAAATTTTCCGCATATTATGCTTGTCATTGCTTTTTACCTAGCAAGTCAATAAAACCGAGTTATTGTCATTCTGTGTTTTTTTATACAACTTATTACAGCAACAATAGTTTACGCTGTCGCGGGCCGTAGTTTGAGACCACTGATATAGAGAAAATAGTTTCAAGATGCC